>WOXC01006601.1:0-34417 GCA_011680675.1 Gymnobelideus leadbeateri | reverse complement strand
TATCTGAGCATTACTCTGTGGAAACAGGGATTACCCGATGTTCTATTCTCTTTCAGCTTTCTCTTAGCGACTTGTCTTAAACATAGCCATTACATCTTCATCGCTTGATCTTCTTTTCGTGGAAATGGCATTATTAAGAGGTTTCCCCTGGAAACCAATGTGAGTAGATATAAAGGCCTTTAGATAAAACAGTAAATTCAAAACTTCAGCAGACTGACCCAAGATGTGGAGGGTTAAAGGAACTGTGTGTACAACAGTGCTTAGAATTCTACTATTTCAAAGGACTTCTGAGATATTCATGTATTCCCCTTTTTTCAGATGGCCTATTCTGAGCATGTTTGGTAGAGAAGGTTTATTTGACCATAACTCTGTAAAAACAGGCATTACTTGTAAGTTCTATAGTGTGAATGGTTCAAAGATTCAGCAGTCTGACCAAAGATGTGCAGGGTTAAAGGAACTGTGTGTACGACAGTGCTTAGATTCTAGTATTTCAAAGGACTCCTGAGAAATTCATGTACTCACCTTTTTTTTTCAGATAGCCTATGCGGAGCAAGTTTGGTAGAGAAGGTATATCTGACCATCACTCTGTAGAAAGTGGCATTACATGCAAGTTCTGTTCTGTGAATGGTTCTCTTAGCTAGTTATCATAACACAGCCATTATTTCTCAATTGCTTGATGTTTTGTTGGAAATGTCATCATTAGGTTTCTCTCATTGAAACCAAGGTAAGAAGGTATAAACAGTAAAAGCAAAGCTTCAGTAGTCTGAGTAAACATGTGCAGGGTTATAGGAACTGTGTGCACAACAGTGCTTAGAATTCTAGTATTTCAAAGGACTTCTGAGAAATTCATGTACTCACCTTTTTTTTTCAGATAGCCTATGCTGAGCAAGTTTGGTAGAGAAGGTGTATCTGACCATCACTCTGTAGAAAGTGGCATTACATGTAAGTTCTTTTATGTCAATTGTTCTCTTAGCTAGATATCATAACACAGCCAATTATTCTCAATTGCTTGATGTTTTGTTGGAAAAGTCATCATTAGGTTCTCCCATTGAAATCAAGGTAAGAAGCTATGAACGCTTTTTGTTTAACAGTAAAAGGGAAGCTTCAGCAGACTGACCAAAGACGTGCAGGGTTAAAGGAACTCTGTATACAACAGTGCTTAGAATTCTTGTATTTCAAAGGGCTTCTGAGAATTTCATGTATTCACCTTTTTTCAGTTAGCCTATTCTGAGCAAGTTTTCTAGAGAAGGTATATCTGACCATAAGTCTACAGAAACAGGCATTTCATGTAACTTCTTTTCTGGGTAGGTTCTCTTAAGTAGAGGTGTTAAACACAGCCTTTACATCTCAATTGCTTTATCTATTTTGGTGGAAATGTTATCATTAAGTTTCCTCCCTTTGAAGCCAGTGTAGGTAGGTATAAAGCGGACTTCTGAGAAATTCATGTATTCACCTTTTTTACAGATATCCTATTCTGAGCACGTTTGGTAGAGAAGGTATATCTGAGCATTACTCTGTGGAAACAGGGTTTACCCGATGTTCTATTCTCTTTCAGCTTTCTCTTAGCGACTTGTCTTAAACATAGCCATTACATCTTCATCGCTTGATCTTCTTTTCATGGAAATGGCATTATTAAGAGGTTTCCCCTGGAAACCAATGTGAATAGATATAAAGGCCTTTAGATAAAACAGTAAATTCAAAACTTCAGCAGTCTGACCCAAGATGTGGAGGGTTAAAGGAACTGTGTGTACAACAGTGCTTAGAATTCTACTATTTCAAAGGACTTCTGAGATATTCATGTATTCCCTTTTTTCAGATGGTCTATTCTGAGCATGTTTGGTAGAGAAGGTTTATTTGACCATAACTTTGTAAAAACAGGCATTACTTGTAAGTTCTATATTGTGAATGGTTCAAAGATTCAGCAGTCTGACCAAAGATGTGCAGGGTTAAAGGAACTGTGTGTACGACAGTGCTTAGATTCTAGTATTTCAAAGGACTCCTGAGAAATTCATGTACTCACCTTTTTTTTTCAGATAGCCTATGCGGAGCAAGTTTGGTAGAGAAGGTATATCTGACCATCACTCTGTAGAAAGTGGCATTACATGCAAGTTCTGTTCTGTGAATGGTTCTCTTAGCTAGTTATCATAACACAGCCATTATTTCTCAATTGCTTGATGTTTTGTTGGAAATGTCATCATTAGGTTTCTCCCATTGAAACCAAGGTAAGAAGGTATAAACAGTAAAAGCAAAGCTTCAGTAGTCTGAGTAAACATGTGCAGGGTTATAGGAACTGTGTGCACAACAGTGCTTAGAATTCTAGTATTTCAAAGGACTCCTGAGAAATTCATGTACTCACCTTTTTTTTTCAGATAGCCTATGCGGAGCAAGTTTGGTAGAGAAGGTGTATCTGACCATCACTCTGTAGAAAGTGGCATTACATGTAAGTTCTTTTATGTCAATTGTTCTCTTAGCTAGATATCATAACACAGCCAATGATTCTCAATTGCTTGATGTTTTGTTGGAAATGTCATCATTAGGTTCTCCCATTGAAATCAAGGTAAGAAGCTATGAACGCTTTTTGTTTAACAGTAAAAGGGAAGCTTCAGCAGACTGACCAAAGACGTGCAGGGTTAAAGGAACTCTGTATACAACAGTGCTTAGAATTCTTGTATTTCAAAGGGCTTCTGAGAATTTCATGTATTCACCTTTTTTCAGTTAGCCTATTCTGAGCAAGTTTTCTAGAGAAGGTATATCTGACCATAAGTCTACAGAAACAGGCATTTCATGTAACTTCTTTTCTGGGTAGGTTCTCTTAAGTAGAGGTGTTAAACACAGCCTTTACATCTCAATTGCTTTATCTATTTTGTTGGAAATGTTATCATTAAGTTTCCTCCCTTTGAAACCAGTGTAGGTAGGTATAAAGCACTTTGGCTGAAACAGAAAAAGCAAACCTTCAGCAGTCTGACTAAAGATGGGCAGGGTTAAAGGAACCTCGTGTACAAAGAGTGCTCAGAATTCTAGTATTTCAAAGGACTTCTGAGAAATTCATGTATTCACCTTTTTTACAGATATCCTATTTTGAGCACGTTTGGTAGAGAAGGTATATCTGAGCATTACTCTGTGGAAACAGGGATTACCCGATGTTCTATTCTCTTTCAGCTTTCTCTTAGCGACTTGTCTTAAACATAGCCATTACATCTTCATCGCTTGATCTTCTTTTCGTGGAAATGGCATTATTAAGAGGTTTCCCCTGGAAACCAATGTGAGTAGATATAAAGGCCTTTAGATAAAACAGTAAATTCAAAACTTCAGCAGACTGACCCAAGATGTGGAGGGTTAAAGGAACTGTGTGTACAACAGTGCTTAGAATTCTACTATTTCAAAGGACTTCTGAGATATTCATGTATTCCCCTTTTTTCAGATGGCCTATTCTGAGCATGTTTGGTAGAGAAGGTTTATTTGACCATAACTCTGTAAAAACAGGCATTACTTGTAAGTTCTATAGTGTGAATGGTTCAAAGATTCAGCAGTCTGACCAAAGATGTGCAGGGTTAAAGGAACTGTGTGTACGACAGTGCTTAGATTCTAGTATTTCAAAGGACTCCTGAGAAATTCATGTACTCACCTTTTTTTTTCAGATAGCCTATGCGGAGCAAGTTTGGTAGAGAAGGTATATCTGACCATCACTCTGTAGAAAGTGGCATTACATGCAAGTTCTGTTCTGTGAATGGTTCTCTTAGCTAGTTATCATAACACAGCCATTATTTCTCAATTGCTTGATGTTTTGTTGGAAATGTCATCATTAGGTTTCTCTCATTGAAACCAAGGTAAGAAGGTATAAACAGTAAAAGCAAAGCTTCAGTAGTCTGAGTAAACATGTGCAGGGTTATAGGAACTGTGTGCACAACAGTGCTTAGAATTCTAGTATTTCAAAGGACTTCTGAGAAATTCATGTACTCACCTTTTTTTTTCAGATAGCCTATGCTGAGCAAGTTTGGTAGAGAAGGTGTATCTGACCATCACTCTGTAGAAAGTGGCATTACATGTAAGTTCTTTTATGTCAATTGTTCTCTTAGCTAGATATCATAACACAGCCAATTATTCTCAATTGCTTGATGTTTTGTTGGAAAAGTCATCATTAGGTTCTCCCATTGAAATCAAGGTAAGAAGCTATGAACGCTTTTTGTTTAACAGTAAAAGGGAAGCTTCAGCAGACTGACCAAAGACGTGCAGGGTTAAAGGAACTCTGTATACAACAGTGCTTAGAATTCTTGTATTTCAAAGGGCTTCTGAGAATTTCATGTATTCACCTTTTTTCAGTTAGCCTATTCTGAGCAAGTTTTCTAGAGAAGGTATATCTGACCATAAGTCTACAGAAACAGGCATTTCATGTAACTTCTTTTCTGGGTAGGTTCTCTTAAGTAGAGGTGTTAAACACAGCCTTTACATCTCAATTGCTTTATCTATTTTGGTGGAAATGTTATCATTAAGTTTCCTCCCTTTGAAGCCAGTGTAGGTAGGTATAAAGCACTTTGGCTGAAACAGAAAAAGCAAACCTTCAGCAGTCTGACTAAAGATGGGCAGGGTTAAAGGAACCTCGTGTACAAAGAGTGCTCAGAATTCTAGTATTTCAAAGGACTTCTGAGAAATTCATGTATTCACCTTTTTTACAGATATCCTATTTTGAGCACGTTTGGTAGAGAAGGTATATCTGAGCATTACTCTGTGGAAACAGGGATTACCCGATGTTCTATTCTCTTTCAGCTTTCTCTTAGCGACTTGTCTTAAACATAGCCATTACATCTTCATCGCTTGATCTTCTTTTCGTGGAAATGGCATTATTAAGAGGTTTCCCCTGGAAACCAATGTGAATAGATATAAAGGCCTTTAGATAAAACAGTAAATTCAAAACTTCAGCAGTCTGACCCAAGATGTGGAGGGTTAAAGGAACTGTGCGTACAACAGTGCTTAGAATTCTACTATTTCAAAGGACTTCTGAGATATTCATGTATTCCCTTTTTTCAGATGGTCTATTCTGAGCATGTTTGGTAGAGAAGGTTTATTTGACCATAACTTTGTAAAAACAGGCATTACTTGTAAGTTCTATATTGTGAATGGTTCAAAGATTCAGCAGTCTGACCAAAGATGTGCAGGGTTAAAGGAACTGTGTGTACGACAGTGCTTAGATTCTAGTATTTCAAAGGACTCCTGAGAAATTCATGTACGCACCTTTTTTTTTCAGATAGCCTATGCGGAGCAAGTTTGGTAGAGAAGGTATATCTGACCATCACTCTGTAGAAAGTGGCATTACATGCAAGTTCTGTTCTGTGAATGGTTCTCTTAGCTAGTTATCATAACACAGCCATTATTTCTCAATTGCTTGATGTTTTGTTGGAAATGTCATCATTAGGTTTCTCCCATTGAAACCAAGGTAAGAAGGTATAAAGAGTAAAAGCAAAGCTTCAGTAGTCTGAGTAAACATGTGCAGGGTTATAGGAACTGTGTGCACAACAGTGCTTAGAATTCTAGTATTTCAAAGGACTTCTGAGAAATTCATGTACTCACCTTTTTTTTTCAGATAGCCTATGCTGAGCAAGTTTGGTAGAGAAGGTGTATCTGACCATCACTCTGTAGAAAGTGGCATTACATGTAAGTTCTTTTATGTCAATTGTTCTCTTAGCTAGATATCATAACACAGCCAATTATTCTCAATTGCTTGATGTTTTGTTGGAAAAGTCATCATTAGGTTCTCCCATTGAAATCAAGGTAAGAAGCTATGAACGCTTTTTGTTTAACAGTAAAAGGGAAGCTTCAGCAGACTGACCAAAGACGTGCAGGGTTAAAGGAACTCTGTATACAACAGTGCTTAGAATTCTTGTATTTCAAAGGGCTTCTGAGAATTTCATGTATTCACCTTTTTTCAGTTAGCCTATTCTGAGCAAGTTTTCTAGAGAAGGTATATCTGACCATAAGTCTACAGAAACAGGCATTTCATGTAACTTCTTTTCTGGGTAGGTTCTCTTAAGTAGAGGTGTTAAACACAGCCTTTACATCTCAATTGCTTTATCTATTTTGGTGGAAATGTTATCATTAAGTTTCCTCCCTTTGAAACCAGTGTAGGTAGGTATAAAGCACTTTGGCTGAAACAGAAAAAGCAAACCTTCAGCAGTCTGACTAAAGATGGGCAGGGTTAAAGGAACCTCGTGTACAAAGAGTGCTCAGAATTCTAGTATTTCAAAGGACTTCTGAGAAATTCATGTATTCACCTTTTTTACAGATATCCTATTTTGAGCACGTTTGGTAGAGAAGGTATATCTGAGCATTACTCTGTGGAAACAGGGATTACCCGATGTTCTATTCTCTTTCAGCTTTCTCTTAGCGACTTGTCTTAAACATAGCCATTACATCTTCATCGCTTGATCTTCTTTTCGTGGAAATGGCATTATTAAGAGGTTTCCCCTGGAAACCAATGTGAGTAGATATAAAGGCCTTTAGATAAAACAGTAAATTCAAAACTTCAGCAGACTGACCCAAGATGTGGAGGGTTAAAGAACTGTGTGTACAACAGTGCTTAGAATTCTACTATTTCAAAGGACTTCTGAGATATTCATGTATTCCCCTTTTTTCAGATGGCCTATTCTGAGCATGTTTGGTAGAGAATGTTTATTTGACCATAACTTTGTAAAAACAGGCATTACTTGTAAGTTCTATAGTGTGAATGGTTCAAAGATTCAGCAGTCTGACCAAAGATGTGCAGGGTTAAAGGAACTGTGTGTACGACAGTGCTTAGATTCTAGTATTTCAAAGGACTCCTGAGAAATTCATGGACTCACCTTTTTTTTTCAGATAGCCTATGCGGAGCAAGTTTGGTAGAGAAGGTATATCTGACCATCACTCTGTAGAAAGAGGCATTACATGCAAGTTCTGTTCTGTGAATGGTTCTCTTAGCTAGTTATCATAACACAGCCATTATTTCTCAATTGCTTGATGTTTTGTTGGAAATGTCATCATTAGGTTTCTCCCATTGAAACCAAGGTAAGAAGGTATAAACAGTAAAAGCAAAGCTTCAGTAGTCTGAGTAAACATGTGCAGGGTTATAGGAACTGTGTGCACAACAGTGCTTAGAATTCTAGTATTTCAAAGGACTTCTGAGAAATTCATGTACTCACCTTTTTTTTTCAGATAGCCTATGCTGAGCAAGTTTGGTAGAGAAGGTGTATCTGACCATCACTCTGTAGAAAGTGGCATTACATGTAAGTTCTTTTATGTCAATTGTTCTCTTAGCTAGATATCATAACACAGCCAATTATTCTCAATTGCTTGATGTTTTGTTGGAAAAGTCATCATTAGGTTCTCCCATAGAAATCAAGGTAAGAAGGTATGAACGCTTTTTGTTTAACAGTAAAAGGGAAGCTTCAGCAGCCTGCCAAAGATGTGCAGGGTTAAAGGAACTCTGTATACAACAGTGCTTAGAATTCTTGTATTTCAAAGGGCTTCTGAGAAATTCATGTATTCACCTTTTTTCAATTAGCCTATTCTGAGCAAGTTTTGTAGAGAAGGTATATCTCACCATAAGTCTACAGAAACAGGCATTACATGGAACTTTTTTTCTGCGTAGGTTCTCTTAAGTAGAGGTGTTGAACACAGCCGTTACATCTCAATTGCTTTGTCTACTTTTGTTGGAAATGTCATCATTAAGTTTCCTACATTTGAAACCAATGTAGGTAGGTGCAAAGCACTTTGGCTAAAACAGAAAAAGCAAACCTTCAACAGTCTGACTAAAGATGTGCACGGTTAAAGGAAGTCTTTGTACAACAGTACTTAAAATTCTAGTATTTCAAAGGACTTCTGAGAAATTCAGGTTTTCACATTTTTTTCGATAGCCTATTCTGAGCATATTTGGTAGAGAAGGTATATCTGAGCATAACTCTATAGAAAAAGGCATTAGATGTAACATCTGTTCTGGGAAAGCTTCTCTTAGCTAGAGGTCTTAAAAGCAGCCATTACATCTCTATTGCTTGTTCTTCTTTTGATGGAAATGGCATCATTAAGTTTTCACCCATTGAAACCAATGTATGCCGGTAAGAAGCCCTTTTGCTAAAAGAGTAAAAGCTAACCTTCAGCAGTCTGACTAAAGATGTGGAGGGTTCAAGGAACTTTGTCTACAACAGTGGTTAGAATTCTAGTATTTCAAAGGCCTTCTGAGAAATTCATGTATTCACCTTTTTTTCAGAATGCCTATTCTGAGCATGTTTGGCAGAGAAGGTATATCTGACCATAACTCTGTAGAAATAGGCATTACATGTAAGTTCTTTTCTGTGAATGGTTCAAAGCTTCAACACTCTGACTAAAGTTGTGCAGGGTTAAAGGAACTGTGTGTATAACCGGGCTTAGAATTCTTGTATTTCAAAGGACTTCTGAGAAATTCATGTATTCACCTTTTTTCAGAATGCCTATTCTGTGCAAGTTTGGTAGAGAAGGTATATCTGACCATAACTCTGTAGAAACAGGCATTACATGTAAGTTGTTTTCTGTGAATGGTTCAAAGCTTCAACAGTCTGACTAAAGATGTGCAGGGTTAAAGGAACTGTGTGTACAACAGGGCTTAGAATTCTTGTATTTCAAAGGACTTCTGAGAAATTCATGTACTCACCTTTTTTTTTCAGATAGCCTATGCCTATGCCGAGCAAGTTTGGTAGAGAAGGTGTATCTGACCATCACTCTGTAGAAAGTGGCATTACATGTAAGTTCTTTTATGTCAATTGTTCTCTTAGCTAGATATCATAACACAGCCAATGATTCTCAATTGCTTGATGTTTTGTTGGAAATGTCATCATTAGGTTCTCCCATTGAAATCAAGGTAAGAAGCTATGAACGCTTTTTTTTTAACAGTAAAAGGGAAGCTTCAGCAGACTGACCAAAGATGTGCAGGGTTAAAGGAACTCTGTATACAACAGTGCTTAGAATTCTTGTATTTCAAAGGGCTTCTGAGAATTTCATGTATTCACCTTTTTTCAGTTAGCCTATTCTGAGCAAGTTTTCTAGAGAAGGTATATCTGACCATAAGTCTACAGAAACAGGCATTTCATGTAACTTCTTTTCTGGGTAGGTTCTCTTAAGTAGAGGTGTTAAACACAGCCTTTACATCTCAATTGCTTTATCTATTTTGGTGGAAATGTTATCATTAAGTTTCCTCCCTTTGAAACCAGTGTAGGTAGGTATAAAGCACTTTGGCTGAAACAGAAAAAGCAAACCTTCAGCAGTCTGACTAAAGATGGGCAGGGTTAAAGGAACCTCGTGTACAAAGAGTGCTCAGAATTCTAGTATTTCAAAGGACTTCTGAGAAATTCATGTATTCACCTTTTTTACAGATATCCTATTTTGAGCACGTTTGGTAGAGAAGGTATATCTGAGCATTACTCTGTGGAAACAGGGTTTACCCGAAGTTCTATTCTCTTTCAGCTTTCTCTTAGCGACTTGTGTTAAAAATAGCCATTACATCTTCATCGCTTGATCTTCTTTTCGTGGAAATGGCATTATTAAGAGGTTTCCCCTGGAAACCAATGTGAGTAGATATAAAGGCCTTTGGATAAAACAGTAAATTCAAAACTTCAGCAGACTGACCCAAGATGTGGAGGGTTAAAGGAACTGTGTGTACAACAGTGCTTAGAATTCTACTATTTCAAAGGACTTCTGCGATATTCATGTATTCCCCTTTTTTCAGATAGCCTATTCTGAGCATGTTTGGTACAGAAGGTTTATTTGACCATAACTCTGTAGAAACAGGCATTACTTGTAAGTTCTTTATTGTGAATGGTTCAAAGATTCAGCAGTCTGACCAAAGATGTGCAGGGTTAAAGGAACTGTGTGTACGACAGTGCTTAGATTCTAGTATTTCAAAGGACTCCTGAGAAATTCATGTACTCACCTTTTTTTTCAGATAGCCTATGCTGAGCAAGTTTGGTAGAGAAGGTGTATCTGACCATAACTCTGTAGAAAGTGGCATTACATGTAAGTTCTTTTATGTGAATGGTTCTCTTAGCTAGATATCATAAAACAGCCAATTATTCTCAATTGCTTGATGTTTTCTTGGAAATGTCATCATTAGGATCTCCCATTGAAATCAAGGTAAGAAGGTATGAACCCCTTTTGTTTAACAGTAAAAGGGAAGCTTCAGCAGGCTGACTAAAGATGTGCAGGGTTAAAGGAACTGTGTCTACAACAGTGCTTAGAATTCTAGTATTTCAAAGGGCTTCTGAGAAATTCATGTATTCACCTTTTTTCAATTAGCCTATTCTGAGCAAGTTTTGTAGAGAAGGTATATCTCACCATAAGTCTACAGAAACAGGCATTACATGGAACTTTTTTTCTGGGTAGGTTCTCTTAAGTAGAGGTGTTGAACACAGCCGTTACATCTCAATTGCTTTGTCTACTTTTGTTGGAAATGTCATCATTAAGTTTCCTACATTTGAAACCAATGTAGGTAGGTCAAAGCACTTTGGCTAAAACAGAAAAAGCAAACCTTCAGCAGTCTGACTAAAGATGTGCGCGGTTAAAGGAACTCGTTGTACAACAGTACTTAAAATTCTAGTATTTCAAAGGACTTCTGAGAAATTCAGGTTTTCACATTTTTTCGATAGCCTATTCTGAGCATATTTGGAAGAGAAGGTATATCTGAGCATAACTCTATAGAAAAAGGCATTAGATGTAACATCTGTTCTGGGAAAGCTTCTCTTAGCTAGAGGTCTTAAAAGCAGCCATTACATCTCTATTGCTTTTTCTTCTTTTGATGGAAATGGCATCATTAAGTTTTCACCCATTGAAACCAATGTATGCCGGTAAGAAGCCCTTTTGCTAAAAGAGTAAAAGCTAACCTTCAGCAGTCTGACTAAAGATGTGGAGGGTTGAAGGAACTTTGTCTACAACAGTGGTAAGAATTCTTGTATTTCAAAGGACTTCTGAGAAATTCATGTATTCACCTTTTTTCAGATAGACTATTCTGTGCAAGTTTGGTAGAGAAGGTATATCTGACCATAACTCTGTAGAAACAGGCATTACATGTAAGTTGTTTTCTGTGAATGGTTCAAAGCTTCAACAGTCTGACTAAAGATGTGCAGGGTTAAAGGAACTGTGTGTACAACAGGGCTTAGAATTCTTGTATTTCAAAGGACTTCTGAGAAATTCATGTACTCACCTTTTCACAGATAGCCTATTCTGTGCAAGTTTGGTAGAGAAGGTATATCTGACCATAACTGTGTAGAAAGTGGCATTTCATGCAAGTTCTGTTCTGTGAATGGTTCTCTTAGCTAGTTATCATAACACAGCCATTATTTCTCAATTGCTTGATGTTTTGTTGGAAATGTCATCATTAGGTTTCTCCCATTGAAACCAAGGTAAGAAGGTATAAACAGTAAAAGCAAAGCTTCAGTAGTCTGAGTAAACATGTGCAGGGTTATAGGAACTGTGTGCACAACAGTGCTTAAAATTCTAGTATTTCAAAGGACTTCTGAGAAATTCATGTACTCACCTTTTTTTTTTCAGATAGCCTATGCCTATGCTGAGCAAGTTTGGTAGAGAAGGTATATCTGACCATAACTGTATAGAAACAGGCATTACCTGTAACTTATTTTCTGGGAAAGATTCTCTTATCTAGAGCGCTTAAAAACATCCATTACATCTCTATTGCTTGGGCTTCTTTTGTCGGAAATGGCATCCTAAGGTTTTCACCCATTGAAACCAATGTAGGCAGGTATAAAGCACTTTTGCTAAAACAGTAAAAGCAAACCTTCAGCAGTCTGACAAAAGATGTAGAGGGTTGAAGGAACTGTGTGTACAACAGTGGTTAGAATTCTTGTATTTTAAAGAACTTGACTGAAAAGAACTTATCAGTAATCCCTGTTTATAGAGAGTTATGCTCAGATATGCCTTTTCTACGAAACATGATTATAACAGTATATCTGAAAAAAGGTCAAAACCTGTATTACTCTGAAGTCTTTTAAAATACTTGAATTCCAAGCACAGTGGTACATAGAGTTCCTATAATGCTCCACATCTTTAGTCAGACTGCTGAAGCTTTGCTTTTACTTTTGTAGCAAAAGGCCTTATATCTGCCGTCATTGGTTTCACTTGGGGAAAATTAATAATGCCATTTCCATCAAATGAAGCCAAAGCATTTGAAATGTAATGCCGGGTTTAAGAAAATGAGCTAAGAGAAAGCTGTGACAGAACAGAACTTCTGTTTAATCCTCGTTTCTAGAGAGTTATTCTCAGATATGCCTTTTCTACCAAATATGCTTGAAATATTCTATCTGAAAAAACATCAAAACCTGAATTTCTCTGAAGACTTTTAAAATACTTGAATTCAAAGCACTGTTGTACACAGAGTTGCTTTAATCCTTGACATCTTTAGTCAGACTGCTGAAGCTATGCTTTTACTTTTGTAGCAAAAGGCCTTTATATCTGCCCTCATTGGTTTCATTGGGGGAAAACCTAATGATGCCATTTCCATGAAAAGAAGAAAAAGCTTCTGATAAGTAATGCCTTTGGTAACGACAACTAACTAAGGGATAGTTGGACAGAAAAAAAAAAAAAACTTCAGTATAATCCATGTTCCTAGAGAGTTATGCTTAGATATACCTTTTCTACCAACAGGCATTACATTTCAAATGCTTTGCCTTCTTTTCTTGGTAATGGCCTCATAAGTTTTTCCCTCGTTGAAATCAATGAGGGCAGATATAAAGGCCTTTTGCTATAAAAGTAAAAGCAAAGCTTCAGCAGTCTGACTGAAGATGTGGAGGGTTATAGCAACTCTGTGCACCACAGCGCTTTGAATTCAAGTATTTCAAAAGACTTCTGAGATATTCATGTTTTTACCTTTTTTCAGATAGAGGGTTAGAAGCATGTTTCCTAGAGAAGGTATATCTGAGCATAACAATCTAGGAACAGGGATGACCCAGAAATTCTTTTCTGTCCAACTTTCTCTTAGCTAGTTTTCTTAAACACAGGCATTACATTTCAAATGCTTTGGCTCCTTTCATGGAAATGGCATCATTAGGTTTTCCCCCCTTGAAACCAATGAGGGCAGATATAAAGGCCTTTTGCTAAAAAATAAAAGCAAAGCTTCAGCAGTCTGAGTAAAGATTTGGACAGTTATAGCAACTCTGTATCAAGAATGCTTTGAATTCACGTATTTTAAAAGACTTCAGAAAAATTCAGGTTTTGACCTTTTTTATAAAAATTGTTATAAGCTTATTTGGTAGAAAAGGTATATCTGAGCATAACTCTCTAGAAATAGGGATTACCCGGATGTTCTTTTCGGTTACAGCTTTCTCTTAGCTAGTTGTCTTAAACACAATCATATATCAGATGCTTTGGCTTCTTTTCCTGGAAATGGCATCCTTAGGTTTTCCCCCCTTGAAACCAATGAGGGCAGATATAAAGGCCTTTTGCTACAAAAGTAAAAGCATAGCTTCAGCAGTCTGACTAAAGATGTCAAGGATTAAAGCAACTCTGTGTACAACAGTGCTTTCAATTCAAGTATTTTGAAAGACTTCAGAGAAATTCAAGTTTTGATGTTTTTTCAGATAGAATATTTAAGCATATTTGGTAGAAAAGGTATATCTGAGAATAACTCCCTAGAAACAAGGATTACCCAGAAGTTCTTTTCTGGCATAGCTTTCTCTTAGCTCAATTTCTTAAACCCGGCATTACATTTCAAATGGTTTGGCTTCTTTTCATGGAAATGGCATTATTAATTTTCCCCATGTGAAACCAATGATTGCAGATATAAAGGCCTTTTGCTACAAAAGTAAAAGCAAAGCTTCAGCAGTCTGTCTAAAGATGTGGAGGGTTATAGCAACTCTGTGTACCACAGTGCTTTGAATTCAAGTATTTTAAAAGACTTCAGAGTAATTCAGGTTTTGACCTTTTTTCAGATACACTGTTACAATCATGTTTCTTAGGAAAGGTATATCTGAGCAGAACTCTGTATACACAGGGATTACTCATAAGTTCTTTTCAGTCACAGCTGTCTCTTAGCTGGTTGTCTTAAACACAGGCATTACATTTCAAATGCTTTGCCTTATCTTCTTGGTAATGGCCTCATGAATTTTTCCCTCATTGAAATCAACGAGGGCTGATACAAAGGCCTTTTGCTAAAAAAGTAAAAGCAAAGCTTCAGCAGTCTGACTAAAGATGTGGAGGGTTAAATAGCAGCTCTGTGTACCACAGTGCTTTGAATGTCCTCGGATCCTCTCCTGGGGCCTTCTGGACTCCAGGTCGGGGGGAGTGCCCAGCAGAAAAAAGCACACTTACACAGCAACTCAGGGGGCAACTCCAACTTTATTTCCTGCTCTTCTACATATATAGTCTATCCTACGCAAGTACTTTCCATTTTGGCTCTTGGCCAATTACAACACCTTTTGCCTTTTAAGGTCAAGCACACCTTAACCCCTGGGACTCTTGTGATATCTGCCAGGAGCAAGGATATTCCTTGTGGACCCGGATGTACCTCACTCCTTAGAAGAAGGCGTGGTCAGCTGGGAGCATAGCAGTCCCTCAAGTGCCTAGAGGGTTAATGGGGGCGAGAGGCCTTGCCATCATCACCTAAGCCCGCAGGCAGTGCCTTCACAGGTCCAGGGACCTCTCAAGGGCACTGAGGTAAATCCAAGTTAGCTCTCCCACATTTGAATTCAAGTATTTTAAAAGACTTCACAGAAATTCAGGTTTTGACCTTTTTTTAGATAGACAGTCACAAGCATGTTTGGTAGAAAAAGTATATCTCAGCATATCTCTCTAGAAACAGGGATTACCCGGAAGGTCCTTTTTGTCACAGCATTCCCTTAGCTCCTTGTCTAAAGGAGGCATTATGTATCAAATACTTTGGCTTCTCTTCATGGAAATGGCATCTTTGAGTTTTCACCCATTGAAATCAATGAGGGCAGATATAAAGACCTTTTGTTAAAAAAGTAAATTCAAAGCTGCAGCATTCACAATAAAAATGTGGAGAGTAAAAGGAAAGCTGTGTACAACAGTGCCTTGAATTCAAGTATTTAAAAAGACTTCTGAGACATTCATATTTTTACCTTTTTTCTGATATTCTGTTACAAGCATATTTGGTAGAATACATATATCTAAGCATAACTCTCTAGGAAAATGGATTACAAAGAAGTTATTTTCTGTCCAACTATCCCTTACTTAGTTGTCTTTAAGAAAGGTATTACTTATCACAAGCTTTTTCTTCTTTTCATGGAAATGGCATCATTAGGTTTTCCCCCATTGAAACCAATGAGGGCAGATATAAAGGCTTTTTTGCTACAAAAGTAAAACCAGTCTGACTAAAGATGTGGAGGGTTATAGCAATTCTGTGTACCACAGTGCTTTGAATTCTAGTATTTCAAAAGACTTCCGAGATATTGATGTTTTTACCTTTTTTCAGATAGACTGTTAAAAGCATGTTTGGTAGAAAAGGTATATCTGAGCATAACACTCTAGTAACAGGGATGACCCGGAAATTCTTTTCTGTCCAACTTCCTCTTAGCTAGTTTTCTTAAGCACAGGCTTTACATTTCAAATGCTTTGGCTTCCTTTCAAGGAAATGGCATCCTTAGGTTTTTCCCCCATTGAAACCAATGAGGGCAGATATAAAGGCCTTTTGCTAAAAAATAGAAGCAAAGCTACAGCAGTCTGACTAAAGATGTGGATGGTTATAGCAACTCTGTGTCAAGAATGCTTTGAATTCACGTATTTTAAAGACTTCCGAAAAATTCAGGTTTTGACCTTTTTTCATAAAAACTGTGACAAGCTTATTTGGTAGAAAAGGTATATCTGAGCATAACTCTCTAGAAATAGGAATTACCCAGATGTACTTTTCTGTTGCAACTTTCTCTTAGCTAGTTTTCTTAAACACAATCATATATCAGATGCTTTGGCTTCTTTTACCGGAAATGGCATCATTAGGTTTTTCCCCCATTGAAACCAATGAGGGCAGATATGAAGGCCTTTTCCTACAAAAGTAAAAACATTCCTTCAGCAGTCTGACTAAAGATGCCAAGGATTAAAGCAACTCTTTGTACAACAGTGCTTTGTATTCAAGTACTTTAAAAGACTTCAGAGAAATTCAGGTTTTATGTTTTTTTTTCAGATAGAATCTTTGAAGCATATTTGGTAGAAATGGTATATCTGTGAATAACTCTCTAGAAACAAGGATTACCCAGAAATTCTGTTCTGTCACAGCTTTCTCTTAGCTCGTTTTCTTAAACCCGGCATTACATTTCAAATGGTTTGGCTTCTTTTCATGGAAATGGCATTATTAATTTTCCCCAAGTGAAACCAATGACGGCTAGTATAAAGGCCTTTTGCTACAAAAGTAAAAGCAAACTTCAGCAGTCTGACTAAAGATGTGGAGGGTTATAACCACTCTGTGTACCACAGTGCTTTGAATTCAAGTATTTTAAAAGACTTCATAGTAATTCAGGTTTTGACCTTTTTTCAGATATGCGGTTACAATCATGTTTCATAGAAAAGGTATATCTGAGCACAACTCTCTATACACAGGGATTACTCATAAGTTCTTTTTAGTCACAGCTTTCTCTTAGCTCGTTTTCTTAAACCCGGCATTACATGTCAAATGCTTTGGCTTCTTTTCATGGAAATCGCATTATTAATTTTCCCCAAGTGAAACCAATGACGGCAGATATTTTTCAGATATACTGTTACAATCATGTTTCGTAGAAAATGTATATCTGAGCATATCTCTCTATGCTCAGGGATTACTCTTAAGTTCTTTTCAGTCATAGCTTTCTCTTAGCTGGTTGTCTTAAACACAGGCATTACATTTCAAATGCTTTGGCTTCTTTTCTTGCTAATGGTCTCATTAGTTTTTCCCTCATTGAAATCAATGAGGGCAGATATAAAGGCCTTTTGCTAAAAAAGTAAAAGCAAAGCTGCAGCAGTCTGACTGAAGCTGTGGAGGGGAAAAGTAACCTTGTGGACAACAGTGCTTTGAATTCAAGTATTTCAAAAGACCTTTGAGAAATTCAGGTTTTCACCTTTTTTCAAACAGACTGTTTCAAACATGTTTGGTAGAAATATATATCTGAGCATAACTCTCTAGAAACAGGGATTACTCAAAAGTTCTTTTCTGGCACAGCTTTCTTTTAGCTAATTTTCTTAAATACAGGCATTACATTTCAAATGCTTTGGCTACTTTTCATGGAAATGGCATCATTAAGTTTTCCCCCATTGACACCAATAAGGGCTGATATAAAGGCCTTTTGCTAGAAAAGTAAAAGCATAGCTTCAGCAGTCTGACTAAAACAGTGGAAGGAAAAGCATCTCTTTCTACCACAGTGCTTTGAATTCAAGTATTTGAAAAGACTTCTGAAAAATTTAGGGTTTTACCTTTTTTTCAGATAGACTGTTACAAGAGTGCTGCTTAGAAACGATTTATGTGGGCATAACCCTCTAGAAACAGGGATTATCTGGAAGTTTGTTTCTGTCAAAGCTTTCTCTAAGCTAATTGTCTTACATATACCCATTGCATATAAAATGCTTTGCATTCTTTTTGTGGAAATGACATGATTAGGTTTTCTACAAATGAAACCAATGTGGATAGATATAAAGGCTTTTTGCTGCAAAAGTAAAAGCAAAACGTCAGCAGTCTGATTAAAATTGTGGAGGATTAAAGCAACTCTGTGTACAGCAGTGCTTTGAATTCAAGTATTTTAAAAGACTTCAGAGAAATTCAGGTTTTGATCTTTTTTCAGATAGACTGTTACAAGCATATTTGGTAGAAAAGGTATATCTGAGTATAACTCTCTAGAAAGAAGGAATACCCAGAAGTTATTTTCTGGAACAGCTTTCTATTAGCTAGTTGTGTTAAACGGAGGCATTACTTATCAAATGCTTTGGGTTCTTTTCGTGGAAATGGCATGATTCGGTTTTCCCCCTTAAAAACAATGAAGGCAGGCATAAAGGCCTTTTGCTACAATAGTTAAAGCAAGGCATCAGCAATCTGACTAAAGATGTGCAGGGTTATAGAAACTCTGTGTACCACAGTTCTTTGAATTCAAGTTTATCAAAAGACTTTTGAGAAATTCATGTTGTTACCGTTTTTCAGATAGACTGTTACAAGCATATTTGGTAGAAAAGGTATATCTGAGCATAACTCTCTACAGACAGGGATTACCCAGAAGTACTTTTTTATACAACTTTATTTTAACTACTTTTCTTCATTGGGGGCTTTGCATATCACATGCCCTGGCTTTTTTTTCTTGGAAATGGTATCATTACGTTTTCTCCCATTGAAACAATTGAGGGCAGATACAAAGTCCTTTTGTAAAAAAGTAAAAGCATAGATTCAGCAGTCTAACTAAAGATATGGAGGGTAAAAGCAACTCTGTGTACAACAGTGCTTTGAATTCAAGTATATCAAAAGACATCTGAGAAATTTACGTTTTGACCTTTTTTCAGATAGACTGTTACAAGAATGTTGGGTAGAGACAAATAAGAGGGGCGGAGCCAAGATGGCAGAGTAGAAACAGCTTATCCAAGCTGCTCTGCCACCAGATTCCCCCCAAACTATGTAAAAGGGGACTCTGACCATGTTCTGGAGCCCCAGCACCCACAGAATGACACAGAGAAGCTAACCTCCCGCTGAGGACAGCCCAGCAGCCCTGCGGGGAGGACCAGCGCTGCGGTCTGGGACCTGGTAGAGGGCAGAGTCCAGAGCGCAGGACCCGAGCCTAACCCAGGTCCCTTTGAGCCTAGGTTTTCGCCCCAGGGCAGCAGTGCCAGCAGCCCGATGGAGGAACCCCAGAACACCAGGAGCTGTGGAGACTCCAGAATTATAAACATAAACATGCCTAGGACAAAGTAAAAGGTTAGTGTCCTATGGACTTTGGGACT
Organism: Gymnobelideus leadbeateri; assembly: GCA_011680675.1. NCBI lineage: Eukaryota > Metazoa > Chordata > Mammalia > Diprotodontia > Petauridae > Gymnobelideus > Gymnobelideus leadbeateri. Next base: position 15,511 of record WOXC01006601.1, on the reverse strand, counting down.
GGTATTTAGGGAATGCGTTGGTTCCCTCCCCTGGTGGCTAGAAGCTGCTGAGGAGAATAGGAAGGGAAAAAAGGCAAATCCACATTCTCATTGAATTTGGTTCAGGGAGAGAATGACATCCATACTCAATGGGATACCTCAACCTGCAGCAGAATAGGGGGAAGGGGGATAAGAGGAGGGATGATGGATGGGAGGGCATCTTTGGGGGGAGGGGAGGTTGGAAGTACCCACAATAGAACAGGGACAGGATCATGTAGGGAATGGATCAGGTGGGGGGTGGGATGAGTGGGAAGGAATGATAATCAGCCTTGTACAATATATCTACTATGATAATGTTTTGCTTAGCCAGACGTGTACAACATATACTGAATTACTTATCTCCACAGAGGGAATGGGTAACAAGGGAGGAAGGAAATGGATCTGAAATTCGAGGTCTTAACATTCAATGTTTCAAATATATATGAATATTATTATTAAGACTCTTTTGCTTAGGTTTTCCCCATTGAAACCAATGAGGAAAGATACAAAGGCCTTTTGCTAAAATGTAAACGCAAAGCTGCAGCAGTCTGACTAAAGATGTGGAGGGTTAAAGCAAGTCTGTGTACAACAGTGCCTTGAATTCAAGTATTTCAAAAGACTTCTGAGACATTCAAGTTTTAACTTTTTTCAGATAGACTGTTGCAAGCATATTTGGTAGAAAAGGTATATCTCAGCATAACTCTCTAGAAATAGGGATTACCCGGAAGTTCTTTTCCGTCACAGCTTTCTCTTAGCTAGTTGTCTTAAATGCAGGCATATATCAAATGCTTTGGCTTCTCTTCATGGAAATGGCATCATTAGGTTTTCCCCATTGCAACCAATTAGGGGAGATATAAAGACCGTTTTTTAAAAAAGTCAATGCAAAGCTGCAGCAGTCAGACTAAAGATGTGGAGAGTTAAAGCAACTCTGTGTACAACAGTGCCTTGAATTCAAGTATTTCAGAAGACTTCTGAGACATTCATGTTTTTACCTTTTTTCAGGTAGACTGTTACAAGCATGTTTAGTAGAAAAGGTATATCTGGGCATAACTCTCTAGAAACAGGGGTTACGCGGATGTTCGTTTCTGTTGCAGCTTCCTCTCAGCTAGTTGTTTTAAATCCAGGCATTGCATATCAAATGCTTTGCCTTCTTTTCTTGCAAATGGTATTATTACCTTTTCACCCACTGAAGCCAATCATGGCAGCTATAAAGGCCTTTTGGTAAAAAGGTAAAAGCAAAGTTTCAGCGGTCTGACTAAAGGTCTTTAAGGTTAAAGCAACTCTGTGTACCACAGTGCTTTGAATACAAGTATTTCAGTAGACTTCTGAGAAATTAAAGTTTTAACTTTTTTCAAATAGACTTTTACAAGCATATTTGGTAGAAAAGGTATATCTGAGCATAAGTCTCTAGAAATAGGGATTACTCAGATGTTCTTTTCAGTCACAGCTTTCTCTTAGCTAGTTGTCTTAAACGCAGGCATATATCAAATGTTTTGGCTTCTTTTCGGGGAAATTGCATGATTAGGTTTTCCCCCTTTGAAATCAATGAGGGTAGACATAAAGGCCTTTTCTAAAAAAGTAAAAGCAAAGCTGCAGCACTCTGACTAAAAATGAGGAGAGTCAAATCAACTCTGTGTACAACCGTGCTTTGAATCCAAGTATTTCGAAAGAATTCTGAGAAATTTAGGTTTCGACCATTTTTAAGATAGTCTGTTACAAGCATATTTGTTAGAAAAGGTCTAACTGAGCATAACTCTCTAGAATTAGGGATTACTGAAAGTGCTTTTCTGTAACAGCTTTCTCTTAACTAGTTGCCTTAAACGTAAGCATTACTTATCCAATGCTTTGGATGATTTTAGTTGAAATAGCATCATCAGGTTTTTCCCCCATTGAGATCAATGAGGGTAGATTTAAAGGCCTTTTTCCTAAAAAAGTAAAAGAAAAGCTTCTGTAGCCTGATCAAAGATGTCGAGCATTAAAGCCACTTTGTGTACCACAGGGCTTTGTATTCGAGAATTTCAAAAGACTTCTGAGAAATTCATGTTGTTACCTTTTTTCAGATAGATTGTTCCAAGCATGTTTGGTAGAAAACGTATATCTGAGCATACCTCTCTAGGAATAGGTATTACCCGAAATTTCTTTTCTGTCACAGCTTCTTCTTATCTAGTTGTCCTAACCGTCGGCATTCCATAGCACATGCTTTGGCTTCTTTTCCTAGAAATGGCATCATTAGGTTTCCCACCACTGAAACCAAAAAGCACAGATAAAAAGGCCTTTGGCTAAAACGGTAAAAGCAAAGCTTCAGCACTCTAACTAAAGATGTGGAGGGTAAAAGCAACTCTGTGTACAACAGTGCTTTGAATTCAAGTATTTTAAAAGACTACTGAGAAATTTAGGTTTTTACCTTTTTTCAGATAGACTGTTACAAGAATCTTGGGTAGAAAAAGTGTATGTGGGCATAACTCTCCAGGAACAGGGATTCCCTGGAAATACTATTCCGTCGAGGTTTCTCTTGGCTAGTTTTCTTAAACATAGGCATTACATTTCAAATAGTTTGGCTTCTTTTCATGGAAATGGCATCAATAAGTTTTCCCCCATTGAAACCAATGAGGACAGATAGAAAAGCCTTTTGCTAAAAAAGTAAAAGCAAAGCTTCAGCAGTCTGACTCAAGATGTAAATGATTAAAGCAACTCTGTGTCCAAGAGTGCTTTGAATTCAAGTATTTTAAAAGACTTCAGAGAAATTCAGTTTTTGGCTTTTTTCAGATAGACTGTTGCAAGCATATTTGGTAGAAAACGTATATGTTAGCAAAACTCTCTAGAAGTAGGGATTACCCAGAAGTTCTTTTCTGGAACAGGTTTCTCTTAGCTAGTTGTCTTAAACACAGGCATTATTTATCAAATGCTTTGCCTTCTTTTCGTGGAAATGGTATGATTAAGTTTTGTCCCACTGAAATCAATGAGAGTAGATATAAAGGCCTTTTGCTACAAAAGTAAAAGCAAAGCTTCAGCAGTCTAATTAGAGATGTGGGGGGTTATAGCAATTCTGTGTACCACAGTGCTTTGAATTCAAGTATTTCAAAAGACTTCTGAGATATTCATGTTTTTACCTTTTTTCAGATAGACTGTTACAAGCCTGTTTGGTAGCAAAGGTATATCTGAGCATAACTCTCTAGGTACAGTGATTTCCTGGAAGATCTTTTCTGTCCAGGTTTCTCTAAGCTAGTTGTCTTAAACGGAGGCATTCCACATCAAATGCTTTGGCTTCTTTTCTTGGAAATGCCATCATTAAGTTTTCCCCATTGAAACCAATTAGGGCAGTTTTAAAGGACTTTTACCAAAAAAGTAAAGGCAAATCTGCAGCAGCCTTACGAAAGATGGGGAAGATTCAAGCAACTCTCTGTGCAAAGTGCTTTGAATTCAAGAATTTGAAAAGACTCTTGAGAAATTTAGGTTTTTACCTTTTTTTAAATAGAATGTTAGAAGAATGTTGGGTAGATTAGGTATATCTGCGCATAAATCTCCAGAAACAGGGATTATCCGGAAATTCATTTCTGTCAAAGCTTTCTCTCAGCTAGTTGTCTTAAATACAGGCATTGCACATCAAATGCTTTGCTTTTTTTTGTGGAAATGGCATTATTAAGTTTTCCCCCATTGAAACAAATGAGGGCAGATATAAAGGCCTTTTTCTACAAAGGTAAAAGCAAAGTTTCAACAGTCTGACTAAAGATGTGGAGGGTTAAAGCAACTCTGTGTACCACAGTGCTTTGAATTCAAGTATTTTTTTTAAGCAATTTTGGTTAAGTAACTTGCTCAAGGGTACATGGCTAGACTGTTACAAGCATGTTTGGTGGAAAAGGTATATCTAAACATAACTCTCAAGACTCAGGGATTAGCGGAAGTACTTTTCTGTCACAGCTTTCTCTTAGCTTTTTGTCTTAAACGGAGGCATTAAATATCAAATGCTTTGGCTTCTCTTCATGGCATTCTAGTATTTTAAAAGACTTTTGAGGCATTCATGTTTTTACCTTTTTTCAGATAGACTGTTGCAAGCATGTTTGGTAGAAAAGGAATATCTGAGCATAACTCTCTAGGAACAGGGCTGACCCGGAAGATCTTTTCTGTCCAGGTTTCTCTAAGGCAGTTGTCTTATAAGAAGGCATTCCATATCACATGCTTGGCTTCTTTTCTTGGAAATGGCATCATTATGTTTTCCCCATTGAAAGCAATGAGGGCAGATAAAAGGCCTTATTCAAAAAAAGTAAAAGCAAAGCTGCAGTAGTCTGACTAAAAATCTGGAGGCTAAAAGCAACTCTGAGTTGGACAGTGCTTTGAATTCAAGTATTTCAAAAGACTTCTGAGAAATTTAAGTTTTTACCCTTTTTCACATAGAGTGTTACATGTATGTTTGGTAGAAAAGGTATATCCGAGCGTAACATAACTACATTTCAGATGCTTTGGCTTCTTTTCATGGAAATGGCGTCATTAGGATTTCCCCCATTGAATCCATTGAGGGAAAATATAAAGGCCTGAAATAGTAAGCCTTAACATTTCACTGGCTTACGAGGGGCCCATCTTTGTATCCTGAATTCCTGGAAGCCAGTGTGCCCCCAGCACCTGCATGATATCTTTCCTGTGTGAAGTAGTAAGCCTTGACATTTCACCCCTTATGAGGGGCCCATCTTTGTATCCTGAATTCCTGGAATTCAGAAATCCTCCGCTCAGCTTGATCAGTCATGAACAGCCTGCCCCAGCCCACATCCTGCACTTGAATGATATCTGCCTGACCAGTCTGCCCCATTATTGTTACTCCTGATACGATGGTGGTCTTTGACTATTTAAACTGTGTGTCTACTGGGGTTCGGGCATCTCCTGGGACTCTATCCCTAGGACTGCCGCTGGCCAGCTAATAAATGCTTCCTGAATTTGGTTACTGATGGTCTTGGCCTTTTGACTCTGTCCGAGTGTCCATTTCAGGCCTTTTGCTAAAAAAGTAGAAGTAAAGCTTCAGCAGTCTGATTAAAGATGTCCAGGATTAAAGCAAGTCTGGGTCAACACGGCTTTGAATTCAAGTATTTTAAAGAACTTCAGAGAAATTCAGATTTTGACCTTTTTTCAGATATTTGTATATTTGCTAGAAAAGGTATATCTGAGAATAACTCTCTAGAAACAAGGTTTACCCAGAAGTTCTTTTCTGTCACAGCTTTCTCTTTGCTAGTTTTCTTAAACCCCAGCATTACATTTCAAATGCTTTGGCTTCTTTTCATGGAAATGGCACCATTAGGTTTTCCGCCATTGAAACCAAAGAGGGCAGATATAAAGGCCTTTTGCAAAATAACTAAAAGAAAGCTGAATCATTCTGAGGAAAGATGTGGAGGGTAAAAGCAACTCTATGTAAAACAGTGCTTTGAATTCAAGTATTTAAAAAGATTTCTGAGAAATTTAGGTTTTTACCTTTTTTCAGATAGACTGTAACAAGGATGTTTGGTAGAAAAGGTATATCTGAGCATAACTCTCTAAAAACAGGGATTACCTGGAAGTTCTTTTCTGTCACAGATTTCTCTCAGCTAGTTTTCTTGATTGGAGGCATTCCATATGAAATGCTTTGGCTTCTCTTCATGGAAATGGCATCATTAAGCTTTTCCCATTGAAATCAATGAGGGCAGATATAAAGACCTTTTGTTAAGAAAGTAAATGCAAAGCCAGAGCAGTCAGACTAAAGATATGGAGCGGTAAAGGAAAGCTGTGTACAACAGTGCCTTGAATTCAAGTATTTCAAAAGACTTCTGAGACATCCATGTTTTTATCTTTTTTCAGATACACTGTTACAAGCATGTTTGGTAGAAAAGGTATATCTGAGCGTAACTCTTTAGAAATAGGGATTACCTGGAAGTTCTTTACTGTCACAGATTTCTTTTAGCTAGTTTCTTAGATGCAGGCATATATTAAATGCTTTGGCTTCTTTTCTTGGAAATGGCATCATTAGGTTTTCCCCCATTGAAAGAAAGGAAGGCACATATAAAGCCCTTTTGCTAAAAAAGTAAAAGCAAAGCTTCAGCAGTCTGACCAAAGATGTCGAGCATTAAAGCAACTCTGTCTTCCACCACAGGGCTATGAATTCAAGTATATCAAAAGACTTCTGAGAAATTCATGTTGTTACCTTTTTTCAGATAGACTGTTCCAAGCATGTTTTGTAGAAAACATATATCTGAGCATAACTCTCTAGGAAGAGGTATTACCCGGAACATCTTTTCTGTCACAACTTTCTCTTAGCTAGTTGTCTTAAATGTCGGCATTCCATATCACATGCTTTGGCTTCTTTTCCTGGAAACGGCATCATTAGGTTTCCACCCATTGAAGCCAATAAGCACAGACAAAAAGGCCTTTTGCTAAAAATGTAAAATGAAAGCTTCAGGACTCTGACTAAAGATGTGGAGGGTAAAAGCAACTCTGTGTACAACAGTGCTTTGAATTCAAGTATTTTAAAAGTCTACTGAAAATATAGGTTTTTACCTTTTTTCAGATAGACTGTTCCAAGCATGTTTGGTAGAAAACGTATATCTGAGCATAACTCTGTAGGAACAGGTATTACCTGGAAGTTCTTTTCTCTCCAGGTTTCGCTTAGCTAGTTTTCTTAAACACAGGCATTACATTTCAAATAGTTTGGCTTCTTTTTATGGAAATGGCATCATTAAATTTTCCCCCATTGAAACCAATAAGGGCAGATACAAAGGCCTTTGGCGAAAAAAGTAAAAGCAAAGCTTCAGCAGTCTGACCAAAGATGTCAATGTTTAAAGCAAATCTGTGTACAACAGCACTTTGAATTCAAGTATTTTAAAAGATTCCAGAGAAATTCAGGTTTTGACCTTTTTTCATATAGACTCTTACAAGCATATTTGGTAGAAAAGGTATATCTGAGCATAACTATCTACAAACAGGGATTACCTGGAAGTTCTTTTGTGTACCAGCATTCTCTTAGCTAGTTGTCTTAAACACAGGCATTACTTATCAAATGCTTTGGCTTATTTTCGTTGAAATGGCATCATCAGGTTTTCCCCCATTGAGACCAATGAGGGCAGATTTAGCCTTTTGCTAAAAAAGTAAAAGTAAAGCTGAAGCATTCTGACTAAAGATGTGGAGGGTAAAAGCAACTCTGTGTACAACAGTGCTTTGAATTCAAGTATTTCAAAAGACTTCTGAGAAATTTAGGTTATTAACTTTTTTCAGATAGACTGCTTCAATAGTGTTGGGTAGAAAAGGTATATCTGGGCATAACTCTCTAGGTACAGGTATTACCTGGAAAATATTTTCTGTCACAGCTTTCTCTTAGCTAGTTGTCTTAAACATAGGCATTACATAGCACATGCTTTGGCTTCTTTTCCTGGAAATGGTATCATTAGATTTCCCACCATTGAAAGCAATGAGCACGGATGAAAAGGCCATTTGCTAAAAATGTAAAAACAAAGCTGTAGCAGTCTGACTAAAGATGTGGAGGGTTGTAGCAACTCTGTGTACCACAGTGATTTGAATGGAAGTCTTTCAAAAGACTACTGAGAAATTCATATTTTTACCTCTTTTCAGATAGACTGTTACAAGCATATTTGGTAGAAAAGGTATATCTGAGCATAACTCTCTCGGAACAGGGATTACCCAGAAATTCTTTTCTGTCCATCTTTCTCTTTTTTTTTTGAAACACAGGGATTACATTTCAAATTCTTTGGCATCTTTTCGTGCAAATGGCATCATTAGGTTTCTCCCACTGAAACCAATGAGGTCTGATATAAAGGCCTTTTGCTAGAAAAGTAAAAGGACAGGTGCAACAGTCTGACTAAAAATGTGGAGGGTTAGAACAACTCTCTGTAAAACAGTGCTTTGAATTCAAGAATTTCAAAAGACTTCTGAGAAATCATGTTTTTACCTTTTTTCAGATAGACTGTTGCAAGCATATTTGGATGAAAAGTTATATCTGAGCATAACTCTCTAGGAACAGGGATTACCCAGAAGTTCTTTTCTGTCACAGCTTTCTCTTAGCTAGTTCTCTTAAATACAAACATTGCATATCAAATGCTTTGCCTTCCTTTCCTGGTAATGGCATGATTATGTTTTACCCAACTGAAACCAATGAGGGCAGATATAAAGGCCTTTTGCAAAAAAAGTAAAAGCAATGCTGCATCAGTCTGACTAAAGATGTGTAGGGTTAAAGCAACTATGTGAACCACAGTGCTTTGAATTCAAGTATTTTAAAAGACTTCAGAGAATTTCAGGTTTTGACCTTTTTTCAGATAGACTGTTACAAGCATGTTTGGTAGAAAAGGTATATCTGAGCATAACTTTCTAGACAAAGGGCTTACCCGGAAGTTCTTTTCTGTCACAGCTTTTTCTTAGCTAATTGTCTTCAACGGAACCATAACATATCAAATACTTTGGCTTCTATTCATGGAAATGGCATGTTTAGGATTTCCCCTTTGAAACCAATGAGAGTAGATATAAAGGCCTTTTGCTAAAAAAGTAAATGGAAAGCTGCAGCAGTCAGACTGAAAATGTGGAGGATGAAAGCAATGCTGTGTACAACAGTGCTTTGAATTCAAGTATTTCAAAAGACTTCTGAGAAATTTAGGTTTTGACCTTTTTCAGATAGACTGTTACAAGCATGTTTGGTAAAAAAGGAACATCTGAGCATAACTCTCTAGAAACCTGGATTACCCCGAAGTTCTTTTCTGTCACAGCTTTCTCTTAGCTAGTTGTCTTAAACGTAAGCATTTCATATCACATGCTTTGGCTTCTTTCCTGGAAATGGCATCTATTAGGTTTTACCCCATTGAAACCAATGAGGAAAGATATAAAGGCCTTTTCCTAAAAAAAAAATAGCAAAGCTGCTGCAGTCTGACTAAAGATGTGGAGGGTTAAAGCAAGTCTGTGTAGAACAGTGCCTTGAATTCAAGTATTTCAAAAGACTTCTGAGACATACATGTTTTTCCTTTTTTCAGATAGACTGTTACAAGAATGTTGGGTAGAAAAGATATATCTGAGCATTACTTTCTAGAAACAGGAATTAGCCAGAATTTCTTTTCTGTCACAGCTTTCTCTTAGCTAGTTGTCTTAAACGGAGGCATTACATATCAAACGCTTTGGCTTCTTTTCCTGGAAATAGAATCCTTATATTTTCCCCATTGAAACCAGTAAGTGCAAATATGAAGACCTTTTGCTAAAAAAGAAAATGCAAAGCCGCAGCAGTGAGACTAAAGATGTGGAGGGTAAAAGAAACTCTGTGTACAACAGTGCTTTGAATTCAAGTATTTCAAAAGACTTCTGAGAAATTCATGTTTTACCTTTTTTAAGTTAGACTGTTACAAGCATGTTTGATAGAAAAGTTATTTCTAAGCATAACTCTCTAGTAACAGGGATTACCAGAAAGTTCTTTTCTATCCAGCTTTCTGTTCGCTACTTATCTTAATTGGAGGCATTACATATCACATGCTTTGTCTTCTTTTCGTGGAAATGGCATCATTAAATTCTCCCATTGAAACGATTGAGGGCACATACAAAGGCCTTTTGCTAAAAAAGTAAAAGCAAAGATTCAGGAGTCTGACTATAGATATGGAGGGTTAAAGCACCTCTGTGTAGAACAGTGCCTTGAACTGAAGTATTTCCAAAGACTGCTGAGAAATTCATGTTTTTACCTTTTTTCAGATAGATTGTTACAGGCCTGTTTGATAGAAAAGGTATATATGAGCATAGCTCTATAGCAACAGGGATTATCCAGAATTTCTTTTCTGACCAGCTTTCTCTTAGCTAGTTGTCTCCAACACAGGCATTACTTATCAAATGCTTTTGCTTCTTTTCATGGAAATGGCATCATTAAGTTTTTCTCCCATTGAATCCACTGAGGGCACATACAAAGGCCTTTTGCTAAAAAAGTAAAAGCAAAGATTCACCAGTCTGTCTATAGATATGGAGGGTTAAATCACCTCTGTATAGAACAGTGCCTTGAATTCAAGTATTTCCAAAAACTGCTGAGAAATTCATGTTTCTGCTTATTTTCAGATAGACTGTTACAAGCATGGTTGATAGAAAAGGTATATCTGAGCATAACTCTCTAGAAACAGAGAGTGGCCGGGCTTTCTTTTCTGTCACAGCTTTCTCTTAGCTACTTGTCTTAAATCCAGGCATTACATTTCAAACACGTTGGCTTCTTTAACTGGAAATGGCTTCATCCCGTTTTCTACCATTGAAACCAAAGAGGGCAGATAAAAAGGCTTTTTGCTAAAAAAGTAAAAGCAACGCTGTAGCAGTCTGACTGAGATGTAGAATGTAAAAGCAACTCTGTGTACAACAGAGCTTTGAATTCAAGTACTTTAAAAGACTACTGAAAATAGAGGTTTTTACCTTTTTTCAGATAGACTGTTACAAATATGTTTGGTAGAAATGTATATCTGAGCACAACTTTCTGGAAACAGGCATTACTCAGAAGTTCATTTCTGTCACAGCTTTCTCTTAGCTAGTTGTCTTAAATACAGGCATTGCCTATCAAATGCTTTGCCTCCTTTTCGTGGAAATGGAATCATTAGGTTTTCTCCCATTGAAACCGATAAGGGCAGATATAAAGGCCTTTTGGTAAAAAAGGAAAAGAAAGGTTCAGCAGCATGAATAAGATGTGGAGGGTTAAAGCAACTCTTTGTGCAGCAGTGCTTGAAATTAAAGTATTTCAAAAGACTTCTGCGAAATTTAGGTTTTCCTTTTTTCAGATAGAGTGTTACATGAATGTTGGGTAGAAAAAGTATATCTGGGCATAACTCTCTATAAACAGGGATTACCCAGAAGTTCTTTTCTGTCACAGCTTTCTCTTAGCTAGTTTTCTTAAACGCGGCATTACATTTCAAATGCTTGGGGTTCTTTTCGTGGAAATGGCATGATTAGGTTTTCCCCCATTGAAATCAATGAGGGCAGATATAAAGGCATTTTGCAAAAAAAAGTAAAAGCAAAGCTGCAGCCGCCTGACTAAAGATGTGGAGCGTAAAAGCCACTCTGTGTACAACAGTGCTTTGAATTCAAGTATTTCAAAAGACTCCTGAGAAATTTATGTTTTTACCTTTTTTCAGATAGATTGCTCAGGCGTGTTTCGTAGAAAAGGTATAACTGAGAGTAACTCGCTAGGAACAGGGATTACCCGGAAGTTCTTTTCTGTCACAGTTTTCTCTTAGCTAGTTGTCTTAAATGTAGGCATTACATATTGCATGCTTTGGTTCTTTTCCTGGAAATGGCATCATTAATTGTCCTCCCATTGAAACACACAAGCACAGATGAAAAGGCCTTTTGCTTAAAAAATAAAAGCAAAGCTTCAGCAGTCTGACTAAAGATTTGGAGGGTTATAGCAACTCTGTATCAAGAATGCTTTGAATTCACGTATTTTAAAAGACTTCAGAAAAATTCGGATTATGACCTTTTTTATAAAAACTGTTACAAGCTTATTTGGTAGAAAAGGTATATCTGAGCATAACTCTCTAGAAATAGGGATTACCAGGATGTTCTTTCCTGTTACAGCTTTCTCTTAGCTAGTTGTCTTGAACACAATCATATATCAGATGCTTTGGCTTCTTTTCCTGGACATGGCATCATTAGGTTTTCCACCTTGGAGACCAATGAGGGCAGATATAAAGGCCTTTTGCTAAAAAAGTAAAAGTAAAGCTCCAGCATTCTGATTAAAGATGTGGAGGGTAAAGGCAATTCTGTGTACAACAGTGCCTTGAATTCAAGTATTTCAAAAGACTTCTGAGAAATTCTAGTTTTAACTTTTTTTCAGACAGGCTGTTACAACATGTTTACTAAAAGAGGTATATCTGAGGATAACTCTCTTGAAACAGGGATTACCCAGAAGAGATGTCTGCCCTCATTGGTTTCAATGGGGAAAACTTAATGATGCCATTTCCAAGAAAAGAAGCCAAAGCATGTGATATGGAATGCCTGCCTTTAAGACAACTAGCTTAGAGAAACCTGGACAGAAAATAACTTCTGGGTAATCCCTGTTCCTAGAGAGTTATGCTCAGATATACCTTTTCTACCAAACATGCTTATAACAGTCTATCTCAAAAAAGGTAAAAATATGAATTTCTCAGACGTCTCTTGAAATACTTGCATTCAAAGCACTGTGATACACAGAGTTGGTATAACCCTCCACATCTTTAGTCAGACTGCTGCAGGTTACATTTTTAGCAAAAGACCGTTTTATCTGTGCTCATTTGTTTCAATGCAGGGAAACCTAATGATGCCATTTCAACGAAAACAAGCCAAAGCATTTGATAAGTAATGCCTGCGTTTAAGATAACTAGCTAAGAGAATGCTGGTACAGAAAAGAACTTCTGGGTAATCCCTCTTTCTAGAGAGTTATGCTTTTAACAGTCTATCTGAAAAAAGGTCAAAATCTGAATTTCTCTGAAGTCTTTTAAAATACTTGAATTCAAAGCACTGTTTTACACAGAGTTGCTTTCATCATTGACATCTTTAGTCAAACTGCTGAAGCTTTGCTTTTACTTTTTTAGCAAAAGGCCTTTATATCTGCCCTCTTTGGTTTCAATGGGGGAAAAACTAATGATGCCATTTCCAGGAAAAGAATCCAAAGCATTTGAAATGTAATGCCGAGGTTTAAGAAAACTAGCTACAAGAAAGGTGTGACACAAAAGAACTTCTGTGTAATCCTTGTTTCAAGAGAGTTATTCTCAGATATACCTTTTCTAACGAATATGTTTGTAACAGTCGATCTGAAAAAAGATGAAAACCTGAATTTCTCTGAAGTCTTTTACAATATTTGAATTTAAAGCACTTTTGTACACATGGTTGCTTTAATCCGGGACATCTTTGATCAGACTGCTGAAGCCTTGCTTTTACTTTTTTAGGAATAGGCTTTTATATCTGTCATCCTCGGTTTCAATGGGAGGAAACCTAATGATGCCATTTCCAAGAAAAGACGCCAAAGCATTTGATATATTCCTCCGTAGCTAAGAGAATGCTGTGACAGAAAAGAACTTCGGGGTAACCCCTGTTTCTAGAGAGTTATGTTCAGATATACTCTTTCTACCAAACATGCTTGTTACAGTCTATCTGAATAAGGGTCAAAACCTGAATTTCTCTGAAGTCTTTTAAAATACTTGAATTCAAAGCACTGTGTTATACAGAGTTGATATAACCATCCACATCTTTAGTCAGGCTGCTGCAGCTTTGCTTTTTCTTTTATAGGAAAAGGCCTTTATATCTGTCCTCATTTTGTAGAGGTAAGCACCCCAATATCCCCAGGGTGACTGCCAACACAGGTTCTTAGATCTGCTTTTCAAAAGGAAAGCAACTCAAAATGGGTTAACAAGCTTACTTTAATCAAACAAACATACATTACCTAGTTCAGGGGAAAAAGATCAGCACCTCGAACTTCAGAGTTACAGAATTTAGAGATCAAACAGACAGGCTTCCAAACTGTCCTACCATTATATCAATACCAAATCACAGTTACCAGAGAGGGAGGCAGCAACATCTGGGTTTTCAAAGCCGGGGGGCTCTCAACAACGGGTTCCCAGAGTCTCATCTGGTCAAATCACATAACACTTCTCAAAGTGAGCCCCAAAACAAAGCCTCTACTCAGGGTATATATAGCCTTCTCCTGGCTCAGAGAATGTAACAACCTTCTGGACCCACTGCCCAATCACAAAGAATCAAGGTGTGGGCTTTCCAGAAAAAACAAGCTTGCAACCACAGGCTCCAGGTGCACTTAAGCTAGGGGCAGGGAAGATCTTTAAATTGGCATTTCCATTACATTCTGCCCCAAGATCTTTCATGCCCATAGCATACACAATTTATATTTGAATTAGCACTAAACATCTCTTAGGTCACATTTTCCAGGTACATAATAAAATCACAATATAATCTCAAAATACAATAGTCCAAGTCTTCCACTCATATCTGCCCTCATCTCTAATCAGACTGCTGAAGCTTTGCTTTTACTTTTGTAGCAAAAAGCCTTTATATCTTCGCTCATTGGTTTCAATGGGACAAAACTTAATCATACCATTTCCATGAAAAGAAGGCACAGCATTTGATATGCAATGCCTGTATTTAAGGCAAGAACCTAAGAGAAAGCTTTGACAGAAACGACCATCCGGATAATCCCTGTTTCTAGAGAGTTATGCTCAGATATACCTTTTGTACCAAACATGCTTGTAACAGTCTATCTGAAAAAAAGAAAAAACATGAATGTCTCAGAAATCTTTTGAAATACTTGAATTCAAGGCACTGTTGTACACAGGCTTGCTTTAACCCTCCACATCTTTTGTCAGACTGCTGCAGCTTTGCCCTTAGTTTTTTAGCAAAAGGCCTTTTGCTACAAAAGTAAAAGCATAGCTTCAGCAGTCTGACTAAAGATGTCAAGGATTAAAGCAACTCTATGTACAACAGTGCTTTGAACTAAAGTATTTTAAAAGACTTCAGGGTAATTCAGGTTTTGACCTTTTATCAGATATACTGTTACAATCATGTCTCGTAGAAAAGGTATATCTGAGCATAACTCTCTATACACAGGGATTTCTCATAAGTTCTTTCAGTCACAGCTTTCTCTTAGCTGGTTGCCTTAAACACAGGCATTACATTTCAAATGCTTTGCCTTCTTTTCTTGGTAATGGCCTCATAAGTTTTTCCCTCATTGAAATCAATGAGGGCCGATATAAAGCCCTTTTGCTAAAAAAGTAAAAGCAAAGTTGCAGCCGTCTGGCTAAAGCTGTGGAGGGGAAAAGCAACTCTGTGAACAACAGTGCTTTGAATTCAAGTATTTCAAAAGACTTTTAAGAAATTCAGGTTTTTACCTTTTTTCAAATAGACTGTTACAAACATGTTTGGTAGAAATATATATCTGAGCTTAACTCTATAGAAAGTGGGATTACTCAAAAGTTCTTTTCTGGCACAGCTTTCTTTTAGCTAATTTTCTTAAATAGAGGCATTACATTTCACATGCTTTGGCTTCTTTTCCTGGAAATGGCATCATTAAATTTTCCCCCATTGAAACCAATAAGGGCTGATATAAAGGCCTTTTGCTACAAAAGTAAAAGAAAAGCTTCAGCAGTCTGACTAAAGATGTGGAGGGTTAAAAAGCAACTCTGTGTACCACAGTGCTTTGAAATCAAGTATTTTAAAAGACTTCAGAAAAATTCTGGTTTTGATTTTTTTTCAGATAGAATATTTCAAGCATATTTGGTAGAAAAGGTATATCTGAGCATATCTCTACAATAACAGGCATAACATGTAACATCTTTTCTGGGAAAGATTCTCTTAGCTATAGGTCTTAAAAACAGCCATTACATCTCTATTGCTTGGTCTTCTTTTGTTGGAAATGGCATCCTTAGGTTTTCACCCATTGAAACCAATGTAGTCAGGTATAAAGCACTTTTGCTAAAGCATTCAAAGCAAACCTTCAGCAGTCTGACTTAAGATGTTGACGGTTGGAGGAACTGTGTGTACA